>JAEIGL010000219.1:0-23983 GCA_018903715.1 Zaprionus davidi | reverse complement strand
AGAATAATGACTTCGGCTGAACGCTCGACCGGGGCAGCTCGCAGTTCGGCTCTCAGTACAAACAGTGCATAGCTTCAAAACTGCTTCAGTCGCACAACGACAGCGGAACGATAAGCATGCACGTACTTCTTTGCGCTGTGCGATCGTTTCCATGTGTGCGTGTATGCATGCACGGCCCGCGTATGAATGTATGCGTTGATTGTGAAGTTTGACAACAGGCAAATGCTTCGGTCACCGTGCTGGCAGCCTGAAGTCAATTTTTTGTTTAGGCGTCGAGAGCATGCACGTCCCGCATGAGAGGGTTGCTGGATCTCCATAAATATTTGGCCCTTGGGCATATGACAGCAACTGATAATGTTGTCCCGAGAGAACCTCACTATTTTATACCCTACCAGTGTATCAAAGACCATAAATCACAACTACAAAACTAAGAGTCGTTTTCGATGCTTCGTGCAAAATGACAACACAAATATCCTTAAAAGACGTGCTTATGGTAGGAGCGACAATCCAGCCTTCACTATATGCTATTTACTTAAATTTCGTTGTCGTAAATACGCTCTTATAGCTAACATTACAAAAATGTACCGTCAAGTAGAAATTGACGAGACCCAACGAAACTTTCAATTAATCGTTTGGAGAAAAAAGATTTCCGATCCGTTACAAGTATACAAATTAAATACAGTCACATATGGAACCGCCAGTGCACAATTTTTGGCAATACGCAGTCTTAAATATTTGAGCGATTTACACGCTGAATCGCATTCTCTTGGTTCTGGGGACTGGCGAGCGACTTTTATGCTGATGACCTCCTGACAGATGCAGACACAGAAAAAGAACTACAACTAATTCGTTCTCAGTTGTCTCAAATTCTGGATTCGGCTGGCTTTGTTTTAACGAAGTGGGCAGCCAACTGTCAACTGATTGATACTTAGTCAGGAGAAGCAGAAATCTCAGATGGAAAACAAGACGAATTAAGAACTTTGGAACTCGTATTTAATCCATCTGAATATGCTTTAAAATTTCAGTCTGCACAATTCATTCATGAAGAAAGATACACAAAGCGGTCAATCTTGTCATTTATTTCTCGTCGATCCCTTGGGGCTTTTATGCCCAATTATTACAAAAGCCAAAATTACAACTTTAGGAATTGTGGTTGCTATCATTAGATTGGGATGAACCTATTCCTCTAAACTTTAAAGAACAGTGACTTAGCCTCTGTAAATTCAGTGTCTATTCCTACATACGTGGACACCACCAGAGACATTCAGTGTCAAGTCCATGGTTTCGATGATGCCTCATCAAGAGCTTATGGATGTTGCTTATATCTACGTGTGGTAAACGGCAGCAAAGTGTCAGTGCATTTGCTCACTGCCAGATCTCGTGTCGCACCACTTAAAACTAAAACAATACCTCAGCTGGAACTGTGTGCAGCGCACTTGTTAGCATTACTATGGCAAGAAATTTTGATTATTTTGGATATTCCAATCGACAAGGTATTCCTGTGGTCCGATTCTGAAGTTGTTTTACATTGGCTGAAGACACACCCATCGAAATTGGCAACATTTGTTGCAAACAGAGTAGCTGATATTCAGGAAATCACTGTGACTGCTTCTTGGCAACACGTTCCTACAAAGGAAAACCCAGCGGATCTTGTCTCTCGAGGATGCTCTGTAGACAACCTGAAATCTTCAATCTGGTTTAGTAGTCCACATTTCTTACTACAGTAAACGCGTTGGCCACCAAATTTTGCTCGGAAATTAACCGCTGGAGATATAGCGTTGGAGAAGAAAACTGTATTCACTGTTTCCGCTATAAACCCAAACTCATGTCCCAATTAATGGGCAATCTACCTGCCGACAGACTGCGTGGCAATCCACCTTTCCAAATTAGTGGAATCGATTTATTCCGACCTGTTAGAGTCTCATTAGGCATTAGGGGAAAACAACCCATAAAAATGTATATCTCACTGTTTGGGTGCTTTTCCTCCAAAGCTACCTTAGCTAGTTCAAGATTGGTCTTCTAATTCATTTATTATGTGTTTAACCAGATTTGTGGGTCGGCGTGGATCGCCAGCCAACCTTTACTGCGACAATGCCACCAATTTTGTTGGTGCTGCTGGAATGCTTCAGGATTGGACTACTTACACGGATTGTCTTATGTCATATGCCTCAACCCACCAGTTCCAGTTCGAATTCATCCCACCTCGAGCATTTCAGCGGGCTATGGGAGTCATCGGTAAAAATGGCAAAAGGACTCATGCTCAAGGCAATAAGCAACGCGATTCTGAGGGAAGACGAACTCCAAACAGTTCTAGTCGAAGTCGAAGCCGTTCTGTATTCGAGACCGCTAATCGCAGTCAGCAACAACCCAAACGATGGCGAGGTAATAACTCCGGCACATTTCCTAATCGGATCAATTCTCGTAACACTGCCTCCCGCATCCGCTCAACGAATAAAAGAAGGACGCACTTGAAAAGATGGCACCTCGTCTCGGCCGTCCAACAGCAGTTCTGGAAAGACTGGTCGCACGATTACCTCGCAAGCCTGCAACAACGGGCCAAGTGGACGAAGGAAAAGAGGAACCTTCGAATCGGAAAGGTAGTAATTGTCCAAGAGGACAACCTTCCGCCCCAAATGTGGGTAGTAGTAGGAAGTCATTCAAGGAGCCGATAAAAAAGTCCATGTTGCGGTTATCAAAACCAAATCAGGAATTTACAAACGGTCGATTCATCGCTTAGCTCCTCTTCCAATTGATTGAACCCCTTTCGGGATGTCAACGCGGCCGATGTTACGGCATTTGCCGTTTAGTATTTATTATATACCATGTAAATGCACTCTAACTTTAAAATTTCCTATTAACAGAATTCATGTTAACGTAAAGTATTTAACATAAGAAGAGATCAATGTTAACGTTAAAGGCATCTGTTATAAGAGCTTAGCTGTCACTGAAGGCAAAAAAGAAGAGAAATAAACACTTGCAAATTTACCACCAAAGTGTGAAGGTCTTGTTTCAACTACTTGTCTTGTGGTCCGATTTCCGAGCTCCGTCACCGAATAAGTTGCATTAGTGCATGACTGCATCTTACTGGATTGTAATTTTGTGCATCCAATAAGGCCAACCAGACCGCTTGTACTCTTCTTGCCGGATGTAAATTGGGGGAGGCTTTATTTTTTGAAGAAGAAGAAGAAGGGTATACTAACTTTCTGCAAATGTATGCTATAGGCAGAAAGAGGCGTGACAGACCTTATAAAGTATATTTATTCTGCCACATCTGTCTTACTGGATATCCGGATGACCAGATGAACACACAGATCTCAGCTATTATAAGAGCTAGAGACACCGCATAAAACCAAGTACTTCTGTCAGCTAACAAGGTAGGCGGGCCAGCGCGAAGCGCGAGCACCACCTGTCGGGAATAATTCCAAAGGAATAAAGGAATAGTGGTCGAAGGGTATCCCACTGTCGCGTGCCGCGCGGCTTTTGCTGTTGATATATATAGTTTTATTATTAATTTATTGTTTTTTTAAAATAGAATTAAAATAAATAAATCACAATATATGTTTGAGCGATCTTGCATCGCACAGAACGTCTCTTTGGCTTTTGGATTATTTATTTATTTTATAATATTAATAAGCTAAAAAATATTACTATACTTGCAATTTTCATATACCAAACCATACAAAACAATTATTTAGTATTTGTTTAGATTGCATTTTAAAGAGTAAGATCATATTTTAGACATATTTTATAGTATAAGTATAAATATAAATTATATTGTATGCCGATGAGGTTTCGCATTGAATCAAACACAATCTTCCACTATTACATTTTCATAAGAAAAACATAAATTTATATTTGACGATCCAATCTTATGATTTATTTATCGAATCTACAATCGAATATACATGCAGATATTTGTTGAATGTTTTACCGATCGATTTCACCAAACACAACATCCAGAGTGCCAATGATAGCAACAACATCAGCTAACATATGTTGCTTTCCTATTTTCTCTAGTGCCGCCAAGTGAGCAAAGCCTGGTGCCTTGATTTTGCAACGATATGGACGACTCGAACCGTCTGCTACTAAATAGACTCCGAATTCTCCCTTTGGTGCTTCAATGGCCGTATAAGTAGTTCCAGGTGGCACTTGATAGCCCTGAGTGAAGAGCTTAAAGTGATGAATTAGAGCCTCCATTGAACTCTTCATTTCCGATCGCGATGGCGGAGTTACTTTAGCGTCGTCCGTTTTAATTTCACCAGCAGGCATTTGGTTCAGGCACTGGTCGATAATGCGCAAAGACTGTCGCATTTCTTCAATTCGACACAAGTAGCGATCGTAACAGTCGCCCTTGGTGCCAATTGGAACATCAAAGTCAACAAGATGATATGCGTCATATGGTTGCTGCTTTCGCAAATCCCACTTGATACCAGAGCCTCTTAGCATAACACCGCTGAAGCCATAGTTGAGGGCTTCTTCAGCTGATAAAATACCAATATCTTCAGTGCGTTGCACCCAAATACGGTTTGTGCTAAGCACATCCTCAACTTCATCTAGACGTTCAGAGAACTTTGACGCAAACTCATATATATCATCCATCAGACCCAAGGGCATATCCTGAAAATATCGATATCGATTGTTATTATCTATTCACTTTTTGCGTACGCATATCAGTATATATACTAGAGAGACGCCGCCTGGTCGAATGTATGCGGCGTGCATACGTGCTCCTGATACGCGTTCATAAAATTCCATCATCTTCTCTCGTTCTTCAAAAAGCCAGAAGAATGGAGTCAACGCACCAACGTCCAAGGCATGAGTACCAACAGCCATAATATGGTTAAGGATACGAGTTAACTCAGCGAATAGGGCTTTAAAGAGAGATCATGAATATGAATATATCACTTACTCTATTGCTTATAAATACGTATAGATGAGGTGCGGTACTGCTACCAGATTCGGTCTTCTCTACCTTAAGGGGCCTGCCCAGCCTGCTAAAGCTATTCTGCTTCCCTAATGAAATAGAAGCAGAGCAGACACTTCGTCAAGAAGTTAATAATATGTTAACTCTTCATCAATAACAAGGCTGGACAGTCGCAGAGAATACTTTATGCATAATACTTTGGTCGTCTTCATTGCAGAGTCTACACTCTAAATCCGAACATAGACGCAACTTAATTAGATATATATAGGTTGGAGATACACATACTTCGTATATATTTGGCGCGTAGAGGTACATCGATATTAAGAAGCTTCTCTACCGCCAAAGAGTAGCATTGTTCGTTGCACATCATGGACACATAGTCAAGACGATCGAAATAGGGAAGTGCCTGTGTGTAGGTCTTGTATTCGATGAGCTTCTCGGTGCCACGATGAAGCAGACCAATGTGGGGATCAGCTCTCATCACCGTCTGAAAGACACACTCTCTTTAACAATACGAATTTTGAGAGTTGAGGATAACATGCTATACAAACCTCGCCATCAAGTTCCAGAACGAGACGTAACACACCGTGAGCTGCGGGATGCTGTGGTCCAAAGTTCAGAGTTAAGTTGCGCACCGATTTCTCAACAGGTACTACCCTGTCTGTTATGAATTTAAGTATATAGTAGTTAGTTCAATTACATATGTATATTAAATGATTACGCACTGTTCCAAGGTGGCACCTGCCATAGCGATGTGACCTCATCGGGATACATGACTGGACCGCTAAACTGTTTCATAAATTCTGGGTCTGGATACCATTTAGCAGCATCGCGTTGTTGGGATATTCTAAAAAAAATGATATATCAAATATTATAATCACCACGTTGAAATAATTGTGATTATGTAAGTTGGCTGCGCTTTATTTTCTTTTGTTTACCTTGGATTGCTGCCAGCAGTTGCTAATATAATTGTGTATCCTTTAGAAAACTGCAGGCCAGCGCTCATTGAGCGCTTAACAATATTCGTTAGCATTCTCGATCCTTATACAATTAAGAATTAAGAAATTTTCATCTAAACAATTTAGCTATCGCAAACCGGTAACAGCAAACAGATGTTGTGAAGAGGTGCAGAAACATCGATAATCCTTCAGAAACATCGATAGCTTCGGTGTTGCGAGTAAGTATCAATATGAGCTAAATCGATTAGTGACCTTCTAGAAATTATTTTGTAATTACAGTATAATCACTAAGCATCTAACATATAGAGTACTCAAACAGCGAAAAGTAGCGGTCGAGTGGTTTTGGTGGATTATGACCCCCCGGCGAAGTGTTATACGAAGTGTTATATGAGTGAGCATTTCAGTTCTCTTTGGTGAGCAATCCAGAAACAGCAAACAGCGGCATGAAGTCAGTCGCACAACGACAGCGGAACGATAAGTATGCGCGTACTTCTTTGCGCTGTGCGATCGTTTCCATGTGTGTGTGTATGCATGCACGGCCCGCGTATGAATGTATGCGTTGCTTGTGAAGTTTGGCAATAGGCAAATGCTTCGGCCAGCGCGCTGGCAGTCTGAAGTCAATTTTGTGTTTCGGCGTCCAGAACCTAGAGACAGACACAGTGGACAAAAATGGCTATCTTGCAACGAAAATTTTAAAACTTTTGAAAACATGTGACTTGTTCTATGAGGATTATTTTATTTAGTAATTACATATTTATGTATTCAGAATTTGTTATTTTAATTCATAAATTTTGTCAATATTGGTAAACTCATAAACTCATATACAAAAAAAATTGTAATTGTCACAACTTTTTTTATATTATAATTTTGCTCTACAAAATATAATATAATTATGAATTTTCAATCCATGTTCTCAAAAATTAAACATAAATACACATGTTTTCTGATGCTAAAATATTGCTGCCAAATAACCATTTTGGTTCACTGTAATTCGGTCTCTTAGCTCTCGATGACAAAGACAAAAACAAACACACAGTTGATTTCACGCTGGCCAGGCCCGTAGCTAAAAGTGTGCAGGGTGTGCGGTACAACAAGAGCTCTCAACAGTTAGGGGCTCACGGATACCAAACATAAAAATGTTATTAATGCGGATATATTTGTAAAATTTAATTCCTTTGGTAAACACAAATATATTTTTTAATTAATGTAATTTAAGTAGGAGTCCCTGATAAGTATTGCACAGGGGCCGTAACACCCTCACTACGGCCCTGTGCCTCAGTCTCTAGGCTCTCGACGCCGAAACACAAAATTTACTTCAGGCTGCCAGCGCGCTGGCCGAAGCATTTGCCTATTGCCAAACTTCATACACGCACACATGGAAACGATCGCACAGCGCAAAGAAGTACGCGCATGCTTATCGTTTCGCTGTCGTTGTGCGACTGAAGCAGTTTTGATGCTATGCACTGTTTGTACTGAGTACCGAACAGCTGTTCTGTTCTTCTTCTTTTCTGGGGTACTAGGTCCGAAAAATCAGCTTCAAACTGCTTTAGAGCTGTTTGACGTCTCTATGTGTTCATTGCTTAGTCTACATAGTTTGTTTACAAATAAATTTTTCGAAATGGGTAAAACAAAGCGAAATATTGAATTGCGGTTAATTGCATTTTTAGGATAAGTGCACATTTTTTTGAGTCAAACATGGTGGAGCAGTTAAGCACATTATACTGTATATATTTTGTTGCATTCTGCGAATCAGCTCTGTTTATGCCGAGTGTCGATTGGCATGTATCGACGAACACAGCTGTCCTGGTATAGCAAATCTACTGGCGGATCAAGCAGTGCGGATTTAAGCGGGACGTTGGACCAACACCATCTGGTGCTCAGCGTAGGAACCTCCTACGTTAACAGCCAGATCGGTCGGCGACCCAATGTTCCCGTATTGAGCAAGCGCCGTTTGAACCGTCGGTTAGATGCCCGTATGCCCAGGCATATGACCGCCAAGATACTTTTCAAGGGCGGCCGACTCCTCAGTAGATGTTGAACGAGCCGTCGGCGCAGTCAAATACTGCAAATAAGAAAAAAGTGCGTGATGTGTCCATTTTCTTTTATTGTTTTAATTTCAAATAAATATAATTTTCTGTGTGCAGCGCCTCCGAGGAAGTTCCTGTTTATTCAACGTTCGCCCTGGTGAGTCCGGTCCTTGTAGGGATCCGCCAGGGCCCATTTAAAAATAGTTGTCCCGCCAGTGCAGTACGCACATCCGCGGCCGGCATATCTGCAGCGCGGCCACACGCAGCAAATCCTGCATCAAGACCAGCAAGCCAGATCTGTAACAGCAGCAACCACAAACATCAGCAGCACGTCCATCTCAGCTGCCGCACGCCCGTCTTTGCCTGCAGGCATATATATTCTCCTGCCTGGTGGCGTCCTGCGCCACGTCCATGACCTGAAAAGAAACACAATATGTCCCATTAGTTGTAATTCTTTAGATTTAAATTGTTATTAGTTTTAAGTTTTGCGTTAGTTTGTTAGGTCCACGTAGATAGGAAGTATGACAGGATCAGGATATTATAAATAAATGTGAAGGATATAGAATATAAATGAGTTGCTAAATTACCTTTTTAGGGGAGATGGGTCGGCCAGGAACGGGCTCGCCGACTTGGGTGATGCTCCGAAACTGCTGGGCAGGAGCATCACCCCCTGTTGTTGTTGTTTAATTGTCCCTCATAGAGTAGTTTATGCCTGTAAATAAATTGAAATGTCTTAAAATATGTATTTTATGTGCATTTTAGTTTGTTTACCTTTTGTCAGTGATACGCCTTTTGTGTAAATACCGATGATTATCGATATTTTGGTGCGGAGTGCAGGGCTGGTGGAAGAACCCCTCCCCAAGTGCTGATGAGCTAGCTGGCGCGGCCCTACCGACAAAAAGCAGTCCGTAACATAATGGCGCCCAATTTTCAAAAGGAGCAATCATGTAGGCCAGTTAATTCTGTGACGAAATCTTTGCTAAAATCGATAGTCAGCGGTATTTAGACGCCTGGCGGTAGCTTTGCTGATGTGACTCAGCTTATAACAAACTTCGGCACGTTGAATGTTCATATTCACGTTTGCGCAAGGAGTTGTGGACTGAGAAACTGTCAACTTGCGTGACAGTTTGACCAGTTGACGAACGGCAGTGTGTTTTGTTTGTTTACACAACAACTACCATAAGCGCGGAGTCGGATTGCGAGTCCACCAGCACTAGTCGTTTTATCTCCCTTACAGTATATTGATGGTAAAAGAAGTCCGTTTTGACATTATTTATTTATTTATTTATATTTGCATACAATTTATTCAATTATATATATACATACATATATATATTTATTTCTTTTGTGTCTTTAATTCAAAAGGATTTATTTAACATTTACATTTATTTCGATATTCTTAATTTAAACTTATAAATAGTGACATTCACATATATTTATATCTATATTTAATTTTGTACGTACTATTATTTATTAAATTTATGTTAGTCACATTTGTAAATAAGCGCGTGCACACACACAACTATTTAGAAACACACACGATATATTATACACGCATCGAAGTTGTTAGGCAGACCTTTGAGAAAAAAATAGATAAGAAATTAGTGAAATGACTGAGGAAGGGTATGCTGGTGGTCATTACCTGTGGTCCAGAGGGCCAGTGCCAGGGTTGCATGATGCAGAGTTTTCCATTTATGGAGAGGGTGCAAATAGTTCTCTGCAGTCGGCGGAAGTTGGGGCATGAACCCGATCAAGCTACTATGTCAGTTCCCGAACGAATACTCTCCAGAGCCAACGAGAAACACACAACAGTTTGAGTTTTCTGCACCACAAGAAACTGGCTTGGAAAACGAAATGCCATATTTGGACGCTGTGACCAGGTCAGCCATCAACTTTGCAGTGGCTCTAAGGGTAGAAACATACCGTAAATCGTTTTATGTCGAGCTCAGTGAATTTAGGCAAGAACTTCGTCGAAACTCCCTTGAGATGATGCAGCACATCAACGACGTTATGAGGCCTGCCGTTCACGCACCTAGTTCGCATAAAGAACGAAGCGAAGATTATGCAGTATATGCCTGTCACGACCAGCGTACCGAGATAAAACGCCGGATTATTGCCAGGGGCCAGTGTTGTCATACATCCAGAACGGTCCATCAAGTGTGGGGGCAGCGCAGAACCCTGAAAAAAATAATGCTGAATCCGAGAATATATCCAGTCGCAGACATCTGGAGACGTGGAAATCTTCGTCGACTCGGAGTAAGGAATGGCGGGAGAACGCCAGGAATATTATGGCCAGAAGTTGGGCAGCGCAAAAATGCCAGTATGGGACGAGCGATATGACAAAGCTGGAAGACGAAAACGAAAGAATGATTAGTGGTCGTCAAATCGTTTTGGATATGAAACACTTACCAGCATCAAGGAGCAAAGTCAAGCCGCCTACTTATTCCCAACATCTGGTGCAGGACACCGTACGCAAGAAACACCAACAATAAGACAATAGACACAATAACAAGAAACAACAAGGAGACACGTACCGTATGTACCGACACAGCCAAATCTAGTAACTCTGAGAGAGTGGGGCCCCGTGTTGTGCGCCTGTTGGACTGCTTGGCAAGATTTGTGCCGGCCCAGCAAATACAGAATGCCCCATTTATTTCGTCGCTCTGCGGGATTGATCGCGCCGCTTGAAATAGTGGGTGCTGTTGCATTCTGCGAATCAGCTGTGTTCATGCCGAGTGTCGATAGGCATGTATCGACGAACACAGCTGCCCAGGTATAGCAAATCTACTGGCGGATCAAGCAGTGCGAACTTAAGCGAGACGTTGACAGCTAGATCGGTCGGCGACCCAATGTTCCCGTTTTGAGCAAGCGCCGTTTGAACTGTCGGTTAGATGCCCGAATGCCCAGGCATTGACCGCCAACATACTTTTCAAGGGCGGCCGACTCCTCAGTAGATGTTGAACGAGCCGTCGGCACAGTCAAATACTGCAAATAAGAAAAAAGTGCGTGATGTGTCCATTTTCTTTTATTGTTTTAATTTCAAATAAATATAATTTTCTGTGTGCAGCGCCACCGAGGAAGTTCCTGTTTATTCAACGTTCGCCCTGGTGAGTCCGGTCCTTGTAGGGATCCGCCAGGGCCCATTTAAAAATAGTTGTCCCGCCAGTGCAGTACGCACATCCGCGGCCGGCATATCTGCAGCGCGGCCACACGCAGCAAATCCTGCATCAAGACCAGCAGGCCAGATCTGTAGCGGCAGCAACCACAAACATCAGCAGCACGTCCATCTCAGCTGCCGCACGCCCGTCTTTGCCTGCAGGCATATATATTCTCCTGTTTGGTGGCGTCCTGTGCCACGTCCATGACCTGAAAAGAAACACAATATGTCCCATTAGTTGTAATTCTTTAGATTTAAATTGTCATTAGTTTTAAGTTTTGCGTTAGTTTGGTTTTTGCATGTTAGGTCCACGTGGGTAGGAAGTATGATAGGATCAGGATATTATAAATAAATGTGAAGGATATAGAATATAAATGAGTTGCTAAATTACCTTTTTAGATGAGATGGGTCGGCCTTAGTTGGCCAGGAACGGGCTCGCCGACTTGGGTGATGGTCGGAAACTTCTGGGCAGGAGCATCACATGGCTGGGTGGGTGCGTGGTGACTTGGCTGTCACCAATGGCTGTTGTTGTTGTTTAATTGTCCCTCGTAGAGTAGTTTGTGCCTGTAAATAAATTGAAATGTCTTAAAATATGCGCATTTTAGTTAGAAGACCTTTGTCAGTGATGTGTCTTTTGTGTAAATACCGATGATTATCGATATTTTGGTGCGGACTGCAGGGTTGGAGGAAGAACCCCTCCCCAAGTGCTGCTGACCTAGCTGGTGCGGCCCTACCGACAAAAAGCAGTCCGTAACAATTTACAATTCTGTTTCAAATTTTAAGTGAACAGACATTGCTAGTCAACGGAATGTACAAATTAGCGCTTTGTTAAACTTCATTTAATTTAATAAATTACATATTTGCAGATATTGAGAACATGTGAAATTTCGTATATTTCTTGTTATTTGCATTTAAGCAGAGGAAAAGCTCCTCATCAAATTTGAAATTACTATTACATTTAAAAGTTCTAGACGTAAAATAAAAATATCCCACACAAACTGTTAAAAGATATTAGGAACTAAAAAATACTCATGTAACTGTAAAGTATTAGGTGCAGAATACTTACAAATATTTTTTGTCATGCAGTCACACTGTCAGTTCTGAATTATTTTTTTTAACAACAGCACATTGGTCCTTTAATACCAAAAAAATATTCTTATTTTTATGCATTATTTAAAGCAAGATTAATTTCAAAGTTCTTGGAAATGCATATTGTTTTTTATTGAACATCAAGTTATTGGAATAGAAAAAATGTGAACCGCTTAAAAGTAAAACAACTGTTTAAAATAACCATATACATACATACATAAAAACTAGTGTTATGATTGTGTGCATGTAAATGCCCCGTAGTTGGAAATTGATTGCGAATTTTAGCGCAATAAATTATATAAAGCATACAATTAAAATAATCGACTTGTAATAGTTATTAATAATAAAAAGTCTAGTAGTTTAAAGTTGTATAATAAAATTCGTATTAATTGAACTAAGTAATCAGTATGTGCATGAGATGTGTGTATACAGAAAATCGTCACATTCGATGTTTTCGTAGTGTAGTCCGTTTTTGTGTATAGATGAATAGAAGCGGATGGGAACAATGACGAAGAGAGAGAGCGAGAGCATGCGAGAGGGAATAATTATTTTGATGTGAGAGAGCAAGAAAAGGAGACCTAAAGCGCTCTCTCGATTTAAATGTGAACCAACAATGTTATTTTTTCTTGTCAAAACAAGCCATATAAGTCTTGTATCGAACTCAGATTGTGGTCCGTTAAAATCCGTTTAAAATTATAAATATGTTTGAAATATACTCTATATATTTGAGAAGTGCAAGCATCTAGTAATATTAATAACACATAATAATATAACAATAATGCAATGTTATAATTATATTATCTAGTAATAAAACATATTAATATAATATAATATTATTATACAATATAATTTTATAAATCTACAATGCAAATGTGTGCATGAATATATGTATCGTCTCTAGATCTGGATCCTTTAGCAGCAAAAGTGAGTGTACATATGCTTTTGCGTTGAGTGTTATTACACGGACAACAATATATTATATATGTATATATATATGATATATATATATATATATATATATATATATATATTAATATACCTGTTTTATACGGTATAAAATTAAATATATAATTTTATTAACTATCCGTACACAACAAAATTGCTAATAGTTTCAATTACTGAGCGGTGAATCATATCTCCCTTCATAATATACATATGTCCTATAAATATCTGCTCCTTGTATTGATTCTAATACACACACTCTTCAGTCGATTGCTATAAGCAGACTGCATAATTCTGCAACATTGTAGAATCAACTATATAATGTTTTTGGTATCCAGATTCATGACATTATTAGAATTAATTTTAACTTTATCCTGATTCAAATTTATTTCCTACAGAGACGAGAATTGGAGGGATGTTGCTGGCGGACGAACGATTAATTAGACCAAACAAGAGCAACAAATGGTTCCATCGGCAGGGTTTTGATTCTAGTAAGGACACCAAAACTAAACCGTCAAGGAAGAGGAGTTACTTTTATGCAAGTAGCAATTTGGAGAACGTCTATTGGATTTGGTCAAGTGAACAGCAGAAGTTGCAGCAAGGCAAAAGGAAAGGAAAAGATAGGACAAGTCAAGTTATAGACAGACTGACAGAATGTTTGATCTGATTCTTTCTCCAAATATCGGAATTATGCTGACTCGTACAGAGAAACTTGCTAAAACTAGAACTTTCACGTCCACGGCGTCATCAACGTCATCGGCCTCATGTTGCATAATGTGTCCAGGAGCAACATATGCTAGTACTAACAGATTTGCAAATAATTCTAGTGATTTTAAATGGAATGGAAACGGTAATCAACAGGGCAAACAGGTGCAAATGTCTATCAATTTGCTTAGTCCAAACCAAGCAATGTTAGCGATGCATCGAAAATCCAAGAGTAAAAGCAAGGCCAAGGCCAAGACAAAATTAGGTTTAGTGCCTGCTGTGTCCGTTGTTAGCGCATCACCTCCATATTCTTCTTCACCTGCTCTTCAGCATGTTAAGCATCATCTCGGCACATTCCCAACGGCGAACACAATACAATCGAAGCTATCGACCCACCAAAAATTGATACATTCAACGACTTCATCAAAAACAACATCAACATCCAGGGTAATGATGTCGTCGAATAACTACGACAACATTACAAGGAGCAATCAAGTCGGAAAAACAAAGAAGAAATTAAGTAGTTCAACTCTAGGCAAGATGTTTAGATGTCCACTGCCCACGTTAGGTGCGACGTCCTTTGTGACTCTATTGACGGTAATCTGTATTGAAACAGTGTTACTTTCCAATATGTCAAGCTGTGCTAAAACATTTTACATGCACTGGAATACTTCGAATAGCATGTGAGTTTTTCGATAATGATACATTATTAATTATTATTAATTAATGTCATAAATGACTACATTAGAGTTGTACTGTTTAGTTCAGAGTAAGTTCGCTTAAACTAATCCGCAAACTCAACTAACGAACTAATCCATAAAAAATCCATGGTTTTAGTTCATTGGTCATTTGTTCTTTTAATATTTTTTTGGTCTGCCATTCTATGCGCATGTTTACAACTGTCGATCATTATTTTAAAAATCAGTTTCTTATTTGTAATTTAATTTGAACAAAATGTTTAATATATTTTTAACAATACATGAAATCGCTTTTACTTTAAAAATAACGATCTACACTTGTAAACACGCGCGGAGAACGGCAAAATTCATGAAATAAATACTTTCTGACCAACGAAGACCAAAAGAACAAAAGACTAAAATACCAAAAGACACGAAAAATCGAAAATCGAACTCAATGACTCTAACGATCGAACTAAAGATCGATAAATGAACTAAGTTCCTGAAATCAACCCAAATTAACAACAACTCTAAACTATATACACTAATAGTCAAAACATATATGTACCTATATGTAATATATAAATTTATAATCAATAACAAGAAATAAATCTAACGTGAAATGCAAAAGTTAAAAAAAAAATGCTCAAGCAATTATCTTCGGCAAGGCCTTGGCCTTTATTTTGCTCCGATTCTACTATATATACAAAAATCTATGTATACTCTTTCTATTTCATCAAATCGTATTAGTGAGATCAAATGTGCATTAAAAAATTGCATGGGTATCATTCTGAGATATTTCAAACTCATGGTCAAACTCCTTATCTGCTTACTTAAAGATTCCGATATTTCCCGGAGATTTTCTTAGATAAATAAGACGTAACATAAGGCGTGGAACACAGCAATCTAAGAAAAAACGCACATGTTGGTCAATTGGTTGCGTTCTTTTCTGAAAACTTAGTTAAAATTATTAGTATTATTTGAAAGAGGGATATGCCTCGCAACCTTTAAGTTATATCGACTGTAAGTTATCGACTGCTTGACCTTATCAATTTCTTTACTGGCTGGAACCTCTTTGTGTTCACTTTGATGCCTAACAGAATCGTTTTATAATCCTACATTGTAATAAACTTGATGCTTATTAAAAATTAAAGTTGCTTTTTAAGTTAATTTTTATTCACGTGGGCTTTATTTCAGCAGGATATCAAAGGTGGCTAGAAAAGCTTATCGATAGCTTAAGATCAACATTTCAGAGTTGCTCTTATATAAACATATCGATATCATTAGAATTCAACGATACTTATTATTTATAATTACTAACATTAATATTATTATTATTATTATTAACATTAATATTACTTATAATATTACACGCTTTCTTTTACAGAATTTTTTTTTGGTTTCTTTACTTCTCTACCACTGCTTGTTCTAAGAACTGTAACATTGTCGTCTACATTAGATACATTACTATCAAGTGGATTCGGGCTTTTTATACCCTTCGACCATTGAAAATGGTCAAAAAACGGTATACAAACTTTGTGCAAATGAATAATTTAATTTTTGAACTTAATTTGTAAGCACTGTATAAAAGATACAACTTTAACATATACTAAGCTGAATGAAATATCTACGTAGTCTCCAAATTACAATCCGATCGGACAATAATCACAGAAGTTATTTAAGAAAGTATGAGCATAAAACCAAGTGCTTCTGTCAGCTAACAAGGGAGGTGGGCGAGCGCAATCGCCATCTGTCGGGATTAATTTCAAAGCATGTGCATATGCATATGTGTATGAATTTAACAAATTAAACTATCCCACTGTCGCGTTTTGTGCGACTGTTGCTCTCCTTATATTTTTTCAAAAAAATAAAAAATCTTAATTTTTTTTGGCTCAACTGAATATGTTTGACTACTAATATTATTTAATAAAGTGTACATTTATTAGTATAAATCAAAATTTTAAAGCACTGGATAGTTTAAATTATAAAGGGCACTATTTTAGCATTATTTAGTATTTGATATGACTACCCTTGCTTTTGGTTTGGTAAGAAATCATAATATTTTTTAATTTCATTTAGTGAAATTGTTGACCAGGCTTTTTTAATTGCTTAAACTTGGGGCCAGTGTCACTAAATTGTCTTCCTCCTTTGTACACTCTCCTGGACTAAAGTCCCCAAATGTTCAATAATGTTAATGTCAGGGGAGTAAGGCTGCCAATCGAGCAATTTTACGTTTTGGTCTTTAATCCACTGTTTTATAATCCGAGCCGTGTGAATGGGAGCGTTGTCATGTTTGTACGTCCATTGAATATGATCATAAATCTCAGAAAACTGAGGAAAAGCCTTTTGAAGCACAGTCTTATACACGTTTGCGTTCATTTTTGAGGTAACAAACTGAAGCTCGCTTGTTCCATAGAAAGATAATTTATAATTTTTAATCTCTTCAAGTATTTGGCACTTTTAATAATTCGTTTTACCGGGGCCTTACTATCATTTACACCTTAATTTTCCAGCAGAAAGGTGAGAATTTGAGGCAGTTCGTTGGATAAGTCGCCTCTCTGATAATGTTGTTGCATATTTTTTCCTCCTTTCATTTTTTTCCATAGTCGGCTTTATTACGGAGAAAATTACTCACAACGTTTTGACTTCGACCGATTTTCTTGGCTATTATACAAATAGCCAGATTCAATATAGCCTTTTAATTGACCTTTTTCAAAATCGGTTAAAGGTTTTCCGCGGCGCATTTTAAATTGATTTTAATTTTAGAATACAAAAGAATTCAACTCTTTTCAATCACGCGGTCAAACAAAAAATTAAATCAAAAGTGTAAAACCTATTCAGATGACCCAAAAATAGTGCACACATTGACCGAATTTCACGATGAAAGCAAAATTCCGAAATACATTTGTCCCGTTACTTTTTTCTTATAGATAATAAGTAAGCAATTGAAGGTTCAAAACAAAAAATGAAAAAACGCAATTGGACCAAAGAAAGAGAACAAAATGTGAGAAAGATTTTTCAAACCTATTTGGTTGAGCGGCACTGTACATCGAACAAATGAAGGGCTAAATAATGATGTTTTATCATATGAGGAAATAATACACTTTATCCTTAAATCTAGTCCCAAGTCAACATACCGCAGTTTCTCTTCCCTCACTCTTGGAACTGATCTGATAGTTAAATTGGTGTGACCAATTACAACAACGATAAAAAACGCATACACTAAAATACTAAATCTAAGTGTGCCCTCTATTGGTGACAAAATACTTAACTAACTATCGATAGCCAACTTATCCATTCCTCGACAATTAGGAATAAGAGCTTGAATGGTACAAAAACATTCGGCAACCATTATGTACTTGCTAAAATAGTTATATAATTATTCATTGTAATTTATGTTAATCTTCATTAAAATCTTTTTTTTGTATTTTAGTTTTCGGATTGATAACACTGATCACATAATTGACGTGAATAAAGGCAATCTAGCATTTGAATTTGATCAGGTGCATATCATTTGCCCTGTTTATGAGCCTGGTGCATTCGACAATGAAACAGAGAAGTACATAATATATAATGTATCTAAAGTGGAATATGAAACATGTCGCATAACAAACGCAGATCCGCGAGTAATAGCTATATGTGATAAGCCTCAGAAATTAATGTTTTTTACGATAACTTTCCGGCCATTTACACCACAACCAGGTGGATTAGAATTCCTGCCTGGCAACGACTACTATTTTATTTGTGAGTTAATATAAAATCATATATATGTATATGCCAATTAAATAAGACTTTATTGTAGCAACTTCATCAAAAGACGACTTGTACCGTCGCATTGGTGGTCGCTGTTCTACAAACAATATGAAAGTTGTGTTCAAAGTGTGTTGTGCGGCTGAAGAAAAGAATCGAACAACGCCGGAAAATACACTCGTGTCAGGAGAGAGAGATAACTCAGGATCATCAACTGGAAATAGAATGGAGAATGCGGGTGTCGATATAGATATTAATTCAAATGTAAATGACAATGGAAATGGCCATAACACAGTGAATACTATTGGCATAAGTGGTGTTAACACTGGCTTTATACCAGCTGGATCTGGTGGAGCATCCTCGGGCAATAAAGCTGGAAAGATAATGCCGGTCAATGGAATGGGCACATCGATCAATACCAATATTGAACAATTTAATCGCATTCCCCTACGGCCGAACATAGTTGGCACTAATATTGGCGCAGCTGGTAGTGGTATTGGTATCGGAAATAGCCCAGGTAGTAGTAGTAGTGGAGGTATTATTTTGTCGCCTGGTCATGGCAGTATAAACATGCTGCCTCCTGGTCGTGGAAGTATCGGCATACATATGCCTTATCCCGGACATCATCACATTCAAACCGGAATTCGTATTAACAATGTGCCAACACAACAGAATAATAATCAGCATCCGCATTATAAAGGCAATAGTAATGCCAACAGCAACAATAACAACAACAACGGTAAGGATATATTAAAAAATCAGAATCATTCAGAAGATAGTCAGTACTACTTACACGAAGTTGGAAATGATAACGGCAATACGGCTATACTAACCAATATTGGTCGGTACCTGACGCCAGTGGTTGATACGAACCACAGCAATATTGTACAGAGCACAATTAACTGGCTAATACCGGCGTGGGGTAGTGGCACAGACTCAGGCGCGGATATAAACACTTCAATTAGCAAGACTAACATAACACGTATTAACAATAATAACACACCAACCAACGTCCCACAGTCCGCCAAATCATAGTAATGACATAAAACAAAGTAAGTAGCATTCCTTCGATCCAAAACAACCAATATTAACACGTAACGGCCAATATCCGTTTCAATTGGACTATACGACATATGTTTGACTATGAGTAGACTTGTTATCAACAAGTGGCTGTAGTCCAGATATTATTTAATTACTATTAATGTCAACTTACTTTGAGTTTGCATCAATCCAACAATAAAAACTCTTATCAAACGATAAGGATATAAAGCTAAAATTCATTGCTAACTTACTTTGTGAAGACGGTTTCGAGACGGAGTCAAGATGAAACCTAGCCAATAACCAAGCCCGTCTCTTTATGTGTTTGTTATTGTTTTAATTCACAACATAAGCAAATAGTTGTTGGTACTCATTGATCAAGATCGTTAGAAAGTCAAAGCTGTGCCTAACCCGACCAATGTCAAATCACTTCCTATGTATGTAAGATTTCTTTCTAAACAATCAAGTCCAAAAGGCTGAATGCTGAGATATATATTTGAATAGCTAATCCCATCATTTTATTTACAGATGAACATCACAATTATGACAAACATCCTAATGAGGTGGTTAAAAACGAAGAGCTCACCTACAACAGCGGATCATCAACAGGCTAAGCACCAATTTGCCACTTAATTGCCTACGCATGGATATTGATCTGGTTGGGAAATGTGTATGGCATTGAAACGACAGTCTGGATTGCTTTAGGAGTTGTGTACAGCATTCACAATGCACTTGGTAACGCATATACAGAAAAGAGGAGTCTGAAGACTGCAGACACGCTGCTTAATGATATATATTAATACTCACAACTGCCTTAGTAGCTGCAGATGAATTTTGAGGGCCATTAATTCGCATCTGTGGTAAACTACGTCTAGATAATAATTTTAAACATGTGACGACCTTGATGATTATATATGCATTGTTTAGTGAATTAATCGATTGATCAATTGAGAGAAGTAACGAGACGTAATTGATGGTAAAGAAAGGAGAAAGGTGAAATAGAATAAATAAGTAAACAAATATGAATTTAAAATAAATTAGAAGCCTAGTTTATCTTAATAAATATAAATCTCGTGTCACAATGTTTGTCCTCAATGGACTCCTAAACACCCAATCATTTTAAATTAAATTCCCCCTTTATGTGTTTTTTTTAACAAGGGAGAATGGGATAGTTTAAATCTCAAATTATAGTCGCAATTTTAATTTATTGCTAATTATTTGTCTGTTATTATTTGACAGTCACAATTATCTGTTAACTCCAAATGATTCTAACAGATGTCGATACCTTTCGACTGGGTTGAGTATGTAATCAATAGATGGCACTGCTATCGTAAATTTACGAACGTGTCATATAAGCTACATTTTAACAGCATAATTACCACGTATTGTTGACGCTATAAAATTAATTAAATTTATTTTGTACCGAACGAAATACCGGATAATTCAATTATTGCCACTGTTTAAATTTTTGTTACGTGTTACTTACACTGAAGTGTAAATTGAATTCATATTATTGCTTCATTGATCAAAACTTTATAATTTATAAAGTATGTAAGTATTATCACATAATTATAAAAGTTAATTAGAATGATTTCCAATTTTTTTTCCTCATATTTAAACGATTCATTTATTATGTTCAGTCAAATGCC
Source organism: Zaprionus davidi (assembly GCA_018903715.1). Taxonomy (NCBI): domain Eukaryota; kingdom Metazoa; phylum Arthropoda; class Insecta; order Diptera; family Drosophilidae; genus Zaprionus; species Zaprionus davidi. The sequence continues at coordinate 3,066 of JAEIGL010000219.1, read as the reverse complement.
ACAGAAAAAATCTAACCTCAACAACGCGAGCACCAGAGAGGCACGACGCAAACGTATTAAAAGAGCCCATCAGTTGGCAGAACAAATTGAATCAAGAAATCCAGCTCAAAGAATCAGGACAGCAGAAGGTCCGGCACAAGAATATCAAGAACAGTGTAACGAACGTCTTCAAGAGAATATCATGAGAACATGAACAGCAGGAGAACGAGACATAGCCACAGTAGGAGTACAGGAACAATAATTTCAATTTATACACGTAAGTAATATCACATAGTTTTATCAAAGTTAATTAATATATCAATGAGAAAATGGCACAAAGCTCCCCACACTTTTTCAATAATTGTACAAAAATTTTATATTATTTTTATTTAACCTCCATTGAAAATTATTTTGCACTTATTATTTCAATGTGCTATGATAACCTGATTTTCAGTTCCTCTTTCTAATATTTAAACGATTAAATTATTATTTTCAGTCAAATGCCACCGAAAAATCTAACCTCAACAACGCGAGCAGCAAAGGGTCACGACGCAAACGTGTTGAAAGAGCTCAGCAAATACCAGAACAAATCGAAACAAGAAATGCAGCTCAAAGAATCAGGACTGCAGAAAGTCGTGCACAAGAATCTCAAGAACGGCGTGACGAACGTCTGCAACAGAATATTACGAGAACAAGAGCGGCACGAGAACGAAACATAGCTACAGTACGAGTACTGTATTTGGATCATACTGTTTGATATTAAGGTGATATTCATCTTGTCCTTGCCAAAATATCAATGGATACTGTAGTGCGTCATATGAACGGTGTAGATCCGAAATCGTACTGACAGTGTTGTCTCGCCGTGTAATTTTTATAGATCTTTTGTCAACTGGATCACCAACCATGATAACAGCAACCTCATCAACAGTTGGAGCGTTGAATCTACCAGCATGTTCACCTAATGGTACTTTGTCGGCTTTTATGACGATTTGATAATTGTCATTTTGCAGTCGTGGCGAAACTCTTTTGATCAATTGAATTAGTTGATTGTGATCTTCTAAAAAATTTTCCAATAATATCACAATTGCTCTTCCGTCTGCTTGTTCAATAAAATTATACAGGCACCGAGTCGTCACGCGCTCTTCACGATCGCCCATAAAATAAATTTGAAGAAATTTCGGATTGTTATCAGGCATTGGCATCAAGGATCCGATTTTATGGTACACTTGGCCTTGGATTTTGAATGTAGTTTCAAAATTACGTCCATCGGATGCACGATCGCAAATTTTAGTTGCCCCAAATGACGTCATTTGGAAGCAAGAATTAAATTTGCGTATCTTACGCAAAAAATAATTTGGAATCATCTGAATTGCCAGTAAGAAGGGATAATAAAGGCTCCGGCGGAGCGGGTAGAGGTGACAGTACAACTTTTCCTGATGCGCAGCACATGCCGGCTGCTTCATTCCGAAATTTCAATGCCTGACAATATTGACATACTTTATCCATTCCACCGATAGCAATTTTTGAATGCGCTGAGTAGTTAATATCTGGTGCATATTCAAAGGCAAGCCGAACGAATGATGCACGTGTTAATGAGCGGCTGATTCGTTGCCTTTGTCGACCTAGTACTCGTACTGTAGCTATGTTTCGTTCTCGTGCCGCTCTTGTTCTCGTAATATTCTGTTGCAGACGTTCGTCACGCCGTTCTTGAGATTCTTGTGCACGACTTTCTGCAGTCCTGATTCTTTGAGCTGCATTTCTTGTTTCGATTTGTTCTGGTATTTGCTGAGCTCTTTCAACACGTTTGCGTCGTGACCCTTTGCTGCTCGCGTTGTTGAGGTTAGATTTTTTCGGTGGCATTTGACTGAAAATAATAATTTAATCGTTTAAATATTAGAAAGAGGAACTGAAAATCAGGTTATCATAGCACATTGAAATAATAAGTGCAAAATAATTTTCAATGGAGGTTAAATAAAAATAATATAAAATTTTTGTACAATTATTGAAAAAGTGTGGGGAGCTTTGTGCCATTTTCTCATTGATATATTAATTAACTTTGATAAAACTATGTGATATTACTTACGTGTATAAATTGAAATTATTGTTCCTGTACTCCTACTGTGGCTATGTCTCGTTCTCCTGCTGTTCATGTTCTCATGATATTCTCTTGAAGACGTTCGTTACACTGTTCTTGATATTCTTGTGCCGGACCTTCTGCTGTCCTGATTCTTTGAGCTGGATTTCTTGATTCAATTTGTTCTGCCAACTGATGGGCTCTTTTAATACGTTTGCGTCGTGCCTCTCTGGTGCTCGCGTTGTTGAGGTTAGATTTTTTCTGTGGCATTTGACTGAACATAATAAATGAATCGTTTAAATATGAGGAAAAAAAATTGGAAATCATTCTAATTAACTTTTATAATTATGTGATAATACTTACATACTTTATAAATTATAAAGTTTTGATCAATGAAGCAATAATATGAATTCAATTTACACTTCAGTGTAAGTAACACGTGGCCGGCTATGCTAACACCAAAAATTTAAACAGTGGCAATAATTGAATTATCCGGTATTTCGTTCGCTACAAAATAAATTTAATTAATTTTATAGCGTCAACAATACGTGGTAATTATGCTGTTAAAATGTAGCTTATATGACACGTTCGTAGATTTACGATAGCAGCTCCATCTATTGATTACTTACTCAACCCAGTCGAAAGGTATCGACATCTGTTAGAATCATTTGGAGTTAACAGATAATTGTGACTGTCAAATAATAACAGACAAATAATTAGCAATAAATTAAAATTGCGACTATAATTTGAGATTTAAACTATCCTATCTCTCAAGTTGGATCGAACTGCACATGGTGTGCGAATTTTATTGTAATCGGTTGAGTGGTTTAGGAGTCCATTGAGGACAAACATTGTGACACGAGATTTATATATATTAAGACTAGCTGACCCGGCCACGCGTTGCTGTGGCTAAAGTTTTTGTTATATTAAATACGAAAATGTTGATGTTGGTATATAAATTCACTGGATTAAGATTTGAAGGGGAAGTACGTTGAACACAATTAATTAAAATG
>JAEIGL010000269.1:15000-17566 GCA_018903715.1 Zaprionus davidi | reverse complement strand
TCCTTTATATTTCTATTTGATTTCTGGCTTACGAAGAGTCGCAGAAATGGTAATCAGCGATTGATTCCACATAGAAATACAGGAGAAAATTGATTTTGTATTTGTGTTTTTGAGTTTATTATTCATGTCATGCAATTAATACCATGCTCGGCCGGACGAATTTTCGTGGCTGTGATTATCAGCGTTTGATTTCACAAGAACATTTTTATAAGTATTACTAGATGACGAAGGTAGCACTGCTATATTTGCATTATTTGTATTTGATTTTCATTCAGTTTTTGTTCAACTTCCAATCATGGTTACACATTTTTATTTGATTTTATTTTTGTTTTTATTTTAGGTCAATACACATTTTTAATATTTTCTCGCTTAATAAATTGACACCCACTTGTTTTTATTCACAATTACTTACGTGTATATTATAATATACACGGGTATATTATATACTTGTTTACCGGCTGCGCCAGTTACCTCTCGGGAGCTTGAGGGTTGAGTTAAGGGTATAATCGAAATAAAAATACGTCTGGTATGTTCGGCTGTTCAGAGTCAAGAGACTGGGTACATTTTTAATTGTTAAGTTTTCGGGGGCAAATCATACATCACAGGTACATGTTGCAGCTCGGCAGCTACATGTTGCAGTTTGGTGTAGCGGTAAATACGATGTAGCTACGGCCGGGCTGCACGGTATTTTGACCGGACATATCCGGTTCGTGGCGGTATTGAGAGTCAATGTTGTTGCGACACCTTTATGTGTTGTTGCTGCAGCTGGGTTGTACGGTATTTTGTACAGACAAAAATTGAGAGCCAATGTTGTTGTTCTTGGCGTAGCGACACCTTTATGTGTTGTTGCAGCAGCTGGGTTGTACGGTATTTTGTACGGACAAAAATTGAGAGCCAATGTTGTTGTTTTTGGCGTAGCGGAGGTTTTGCTGCGTCAAGAACTTTCTCGAAGGCTGTGGTGGATATGTACCATATGGCTTATGATAGGGTCGGGGTAGAAAGGGTAACTAGCACGATGTTTTTTGCCAGATTTTCGAATTGAGGTGGCGGAGACTTTATGTCTGCTTTCAATTCCGGCTAGCCGTGGACGGGGACGGCCATTATCTCACTCAGCATCACCGACTCCGGCTCCATCGAAAGTAAAAACATACTTTCCAAATGCATATGTTCGTTACGATCAGATTGGCCATTGGTGCAAATTTTTAGATCGGTCTGGCAAAAAAATATGCAAGATGGCCAACTGCAAATCCGAAACACAGTCTTTTTGCACAAAATGTAATATTCATCTATGCAATTCATCTTCAAAAAACTGTTTTTTAATTTTCATATGGAACAATAAAAATTAAACACAATAAAAGATATTTAAGTCTTCATATGGGGAAAATACACGTAAATGCCCAACCCCGCCTTTTGGCGGGTTTGGTATTTTCACCTGTAACAGGTAAACCATTAGCGTAATCAAAAAACTAACTTCATATTCGTTCGTTTTGACCCAAAATTAGTCTAAAATAATTTTTTCACTGCAATAGAAAAATTGGGCATTTGAGGGTTCAGAATATATATCTGATTGGGTTTTACTGGGTTTTCCCCACCCCCCTCGCATTTTGTTTGACTCAATTATTGTACTAAAGTCCTCATTTTGCACCTAGATAACCTGGTTGACGCAAGTCCCAGTTACCCAGCCTGCACCAGTCGACGAGTTTTGTAGCCTACCTTTATGCAGAGGCGTCTGCTTGGCATTGGTGTGGACTATCATATAGTAATTGGAAATAGTAATTGGAAATTTGGAAAACCAAAAGTTCGCTTTGAGCGCTCAGCGCTGTCGTCAAATTTTGTTCTACCGATCATTGGTTGTCTGGAAGTCTGTGGCGGCAGAAACATGCACCGTTAGATACCTTTCGACGTGTGCATCGCCTCTCCCTACACTGGGATCGAGCTTTACCGTGCCTCACCCTCTCTTGCAAGAGCAAGTGCAGCTGCGCAGCCACTAGAAGCTTTTTAGCATCGGCTTATCTTTTCTTTGCTTACACTCGGTCAGTGTATTTCTATGATATATTTTTTTATATTTTTTTGGCTTTAGATCCTCTGTGTAAAACATGCCACAAGCAGTGAATAGTGTTTAATAGTGTAAATCCAATCATTGAATGTTTATAATTGCCAAATTTCATTGAAAAAATTGCTATTCTTGCTGGGTATGTAAAGTAATGAATTCGCAAATGTTAATTTCGATCTGATCACCGATCAATAGTTTAAAAAAATACTAACGCTACAGTCAGGTGCTGACTGTACAAGGCCATGGATTATCATATTATTATTGAAATTTAATTAAATAATTTAATTTGTTTGACTGTAACTTTTCTTTTAGTTTATTAGAATAAAATAAATAAACAAAATAAAATAAGAAATAATTAAGAAATGAAAATTCGCACCCGCCTCAACCGGGAGTTGAACACACGCACTCTCTCGCAGCCGTCCGCCACTCTAACCACTCGGCCATTGCCTCACTCGTTGGCAAAGCTGCATTGTGAACCAATTCTGTTACCATACAATGCAAACAAAAGGTTTA
>JAEIGL010000269.1:0-7500 GCA_018903715.1 Zaprionus davidi | reverse complement strand
TTTCCAAGTAGACATAATTCGCACGTACGTATATATGCATACGCGCATTTGCAGCGGCAAAGCTTTACCGCCGGCTCAGTGATGATGAGTGCGTATGTACATACAGGCATGCATACATACTGAAGCTCGAGCCGTATATACATTCTGACATTGAATTGTCTGCTTTGCTAACAAATTAAAATCAATAGTTCTTTTCTTATTTCCATGGTAAATTATTTAATGCAAAGAACCAACAATATTATACCCGACTAAAATTCACTTTTACCTATGCCCATGTATATATATATATATATATATATGTAGCTACCTAATATATATAAATATATATAATTATTTATATATATGTGTATATGGTGAGGTATAGATTTATAAATATATGGATAATACATTGCCTACATATATTTACAATAACATTCTTTAATTATTATTTTTTTATCTTTGCGATTACGATAATCAATGTTTGCGAACAAACAAGAATATATACATATATAGTATTACTGCACATACCTACCTACATACATATAATCAACGAAAGCTCACGCATGCATGATCAGCTGTCGCGCTGGTTCAATGTTCGGCTTAACTACACTAGCCTGCACAAACTTAAGAATATTAGATTAAATATTCCAGCGATTGGAAATTGTACGCTGGTAGACTAAATAAAATATATTTTCTTAATAATTAATGTTGTTAGCCTTCTATTGTTACCACAATGGACAACAAAATAAGTACACTTTTGATTAAATATAAATAGCCTAGCCTTCTGCTCGTAGTTTCAGTATAGTTTCAGTTACTGATCATGGAATACGATTGTTTGCTTATAGTAACAAGTGCCATAGGCCGAAGAAATGTGTTATGAATTAAGAAATAAAGTATAAGTTATATATAATGAATCTATAACTGCCTTAATAATTCCTGAAGACATGGTATGGTGAATAGATAGAAAGTTCTGTTGTTGGGATACTCTCTTACTGCCTCGCGCTGAGTATCATGGTTGGGTAGGGTACAGACTGCAAGCGTCGAACATCACCTCAGACGCCGCTCTTCAATAGATGTCTCTTTGTAAAAGCCTTCCTACTTGTTTTTGGTACTTTTGGTCTTGATTTGATATAATTTTTTTTTGGAGTTTAGCTCCATTTAAGTAGTTTCAGAGGAATCCTAAATAAATTTTGTGTACTGGAGTCGAGGATCAGCAACAACCCACCCCACCCCGAACGAGCTTAGGGAACAAGAGGATTCCGATCGCTGAGTACATTCGACTTGTGAACCTCCAGTTCACGAAACCATTACACCGGTTCTCACAACATTTGTTAATTTTTACTGTTAGAAAGAACAGGGTGTGAGTCGGGGCACATCAGAAAAAATACCTCTTAAAGTTCTGACAACAGTTAATAAATTAAAAATGGCCATATCAAGCATCAATAATTTGCTGACACAGCAATCACAAATCGGCGAGGAGATCCAGAAAGTTATACGTAACTTCAAGAAGGATCCCGCCGAGAGGAAAACACAGCCAAAGTACTTCAGCGATAATGTGATTCCAGAAAATACTTCAGACCTTGGTGCTGCTTCAAATGTCGTCGTAAGATTATCAAAGTGGATTCCTGATCATCAAAATCATATAATTTACTTTGACAACTTTTACACATGGCTCGGATTGGCTGTCTACCTTCATAGCCGTGGTATCTATTGTTTGGGAACTGTGCGTTCAAATCGTATATCGAACAGCAAATTATCGTTGGATGAAAGCCTCAATGCAAAAAAAGTTCCTTGGTGGGGATATATGCAACGTTTTGTGGCGCGGCACAAAAACAGTTCGACTTATATGAACCTATTTTGGAACTCAATCGTTTTTGTCACAAACTGAAACTCTATTGCAAACAGCGACTCGGTGGGATCGAACAAATAAGAAACAAATTGAGATTGAGTGTCCTATGATTATAAAGGAGTACAATCGTATTGGAGGAGTTGACCTAATGTATTCGAATGAAAACACGAAAGTGGACCAACCGCTTATTTTTCCATCTATTGGATATGTCAATGGTAAACGCATATATTTTATATCATCGGTTGCATAAGGGACAAGCACGATGTTTTTTGCCAGATTTTCGAATTGAGGTGGCGGAGACTTTATGTCTGCTTTCAATTCCGGCTAGCCGTGGACGGGGACGGCCATTATCTCACTCAGCATCACCGACTCCGGCTCCATCGAAAGTAAAAACATACTTTCCAAATGCATATGTTCGTTACGATCAGATTGGCCATTGGTGCAAATTTTTAGATCGGTCTGGCAAAAAAATATGCAAGATGGCCAACTGCAAATCCGAAACACAGTCTTTTTGCACAAAATGTAATATTCATCTATGCAATTCATCTTCAAAAAACTGCTTTTTTAATTTTCATATGGAACAATAAAAATTAAACACAATAAAAGATATTTAAGTCTTCATATGGGGAAAATACACGTAAATGCCCAACCCCGCCTTTTGGCGGGTTTGGTATTTTCACCTGTAACAGGTGAAAATAGGGATAGCTAATGGGTTTTATGTATATTAATAGGTAATAAATTAGGGTGGGAAGTGTTGAAGGTAGAGGTGAGTAAGTGAAAATGAGCATGTATGACCCTATTTTGAAAGGTTGACAGGTGAGCAAGTGGAAATGAGCATGCATGATCGTGTTTGCATGCGCACGTGTTAGAGGGTGAATGTGTGTACGCAGGCGTGTACACAGACGCATGTGACTCATGGTATCTTACTGCATGGTCCCTTTTGAGGTTAACCGTGTCGGTGAGCATGAAAACGATCGGTAAACCGTGTCGGTGACCATGAAAACGATCGGTAAACAGCTATCACCACAACATGTTTATTATGTATGTCAATAATAGTTTTGAGTGTGTGTGTGTGTGATCAGTGACCCTATTTTGAAATGTTAATTTTCTAGTTGATAATTCAGTCTGACAAATTTGAGATGGCTTGTAATGCAGATGTAATGTGAAAGTGGTATCCCTATTATGATATGTTAGTGTGTAAACAAAATATTGCAACCTGTTCTCCTTCTATTAGGTAAGTGGTCTGCTAGCATAATGTTATGCAATTCTTGTATCCTAAAAATTTTCAATTTAGCCTGGCGGTGATTGGAGATAGTATGCAGTTAAACATCTGTCCTCCTTCTATTTGGCAAGTGTTTGTTAACATAATTTTATGCAATTCTTGTATCCTAAAATTTTCAATTAAGCTGGGGGTGACTAGCCATAATATGCAGCTAAACAACGACAACAACAACAGCAACAACAGCTAAACAGCAACAACAACAGCAACAACAGCTAAACAGCAACAACAGCTAAGCAGCAACAACAACAGCTAAACAGCTAAACAACTAAACAGCTAAACAACCACAATAGCTAAACAGTTAATCAGCTAAACAGTTGAACAATAACAACAGCTAAACAGCAACAACAGTTAAACAGTAACAACAGTTAAAGACTTTAATTAAATTTTTATTTTATGAATCTTAAGCTTAGTTTATTATAATGATTAATTATTTTTTCAGCCTCGTTTTATCGATATTTTTCCGTATTGCATGCGCAGGTATCTGGTCCTTCTGGTGCCTCGTTAGAAGACCATGCACATGAAGTTCTATAACTTCAAGTATGATTGGATTTCTTTGATCTGTTTCAGATCATGATGGTGAATGATATTTTTATACTGATTCAAAAACTCCTTAATTGTTATTATGTTCATGTTGCTGCTGTTAGATTTCTTGTTTGCTTTGTATGCTTTATGGTCTTCTGCTTCCTTTCTCGAAGTCTTGTTTTAAACTGAGCTTCAGTTTGAACGCATAGACGAATTGAAAGGGATATGTGGGGGTTGGAATCTTTGTAACGTTAAAAATAAGCATACTCTAGGTGACTTCACCTTCATAATATTTGAAGCTTGTCTTCCCCTCTTTCTCTTCCCCCTCTTTCCACTGTCTGTAGATAATTTCACCCCCATAACAAAGAAACTAGTTTTTCTTTCTTGAGTTTCTTTTTCTTTATATAATGTTTACATTTGACAAATTAAGCTTATATAAGAATTTTAGACATATTAGAATTTTAGTTTATATGATGTAATAATTTTTTGGCATCATGTTGTTGAATAACAAAGTACAAGCAGGCACATGTTTCTGTATTATCATAACAAGATTTACAGAATAAAAAATGTTCTCCAAATTTATAATATTAAAATTTCCAACATTCATGAACATGTTCCTTCACTTGATAAGAAATTGTAGATCCGCTCCAGTTAATATATTTCCCATGCCAGATATTAAAATATTAATTTTATTTATTAAATTTGTAAAATGATTGTTATTGTTTTCATTCATTTTTAAATATGTTCTCTCACACAATTCTCAAAGTAGTTTAAAATTTTTTGAGTATTATTCAATGCACATACCCTTTCCATACAATGTAGTGAACAAAATGGAAACTGGTTACCATTCATTTATTTTAATGAAGGAGATCCAGGTCATAAATATCCGTTATGTTATAGTTTTTAGAAAGTTTTTTAGAAAAAGTTTTTTTCATATCCTTTACAAATTACTTGTTTTCCACTAGATATTTTTTCTTATATGTTGTTGTGGTTCTCTATAATAATTCAAGCCGTCATTCCAGCAAATTTTATGGTAGGTCTTTGTCATCCAAGCAGCAGTTTTTCTCAAGTGCTTATTTAATTTAGTAAAATCATATGGGGAATGTATAATAAAATGAGAATTGAGTGTGCTAATGTTTGTGTTACTAAAACCCACTCCAATTTCTTTTAAAATAAATTGTTTATTGTTTCCGAGGAACCCTTGAATATCAATCGATACAATTTCTTCACTCATATTATTGAAATTGCTGATTGTTCTCGTTAATATCCGTTAAACAATGTGGTGAACTAATCCATTCAACGGATTGTATTTAACTAACCGGTCATGTAAGAGTATGCAATATTGCTGTGTACTTTCGACCGATGTAGCACTAATCTCTGCTGATATGCTAAAATCAATGGGACCAGATTTTACCATTTCATTTTGATATGATAAATCTACAACAATAATCGGTGCCTTAGTTAGAAAATCGTGTGGTGAAAGCAAAAAGGAGATTTGGAATGGGTATGCGAATAAAGAAGAAGGGGAAAAAAATAGTGAGAGCAGTAAGAAAAGGCGTTGTAAACTGCGCAACAAGAACAAGAACATTTCACATATTATCATCCAGACATTTCAAGTAATGTCTATTGACAAGTTTGGTCATTTTTCAGTTTTCTTCAATTTTCAAAAGAGAACTTGAAAACCTAACCGGTGTATATCTTGATAGTGATGGCCATATAAATGTACAACAAAAACGAGTTAAAAATTCTTCACCACCGGAAAATGATTTTGACTTGACAATAAAATCGTATGTAGATGGGAAAGTAAATGAATTGAAAGCGTTGCAGGAGCAAACAATAATTAAGGCTTTTGATCAACGAAATACACGTATAACAGCATTGGAAGATAAAGTAATCCGTTCACTCAATTCAATGGCAAATCGCAGTTGAGTTATGAATACAATTATCGAGAAAATGAATAACTTAACTAGTTTTGTGAACAAATATTTAAAAAAACCTGTTGTTTGAATTTGTAACGTCATAACAAAGCAACCATTTAAAAAACCTGCTGTAAAATCTAGTACTATACAAATAGATGGTTCACTGATTCTGGGTAAAAATACATATGATCAAACTCCTGATTATCAAACTGTTACAATAAATGAAAAAAGAGATGAAGAATATTCAAAAGTTATAATAATAAACAAAAAAAATGTAATGAAAACTTTAAATATAATATTCAATTGCTACTTACAATCATATTCAATATGTCACTTGATAAGTTTGGACCTTATTTAAATAAAGTAGAATATTAAAAATACTTTGGGATAGGTGTTGAAAAATTTGAAGTTTTATTCAATGAATCTGATGGTAATCTGAATGCTCAGAAGAAAATATTTAAAAATTGCCTAACACCCATAAATGAAAACGATTTAACATTTAAACGATATGTCGACGAAGAACTAGAAAAATTTGTAAGAAATATATGATAACTTCTTCAATTTCTAACAAACAGCGTGAAGCAAAAAGTAGGAAAAGAACATTAGTTACAGAGATTGAGACAAACATTCTCGAGTTCAACAAAATAATTCCTAACTTAGAGACAATTGCGCAAAAACGAATTGAAGAATTGCATGGAATAGAACAAGATATTTTTGACTTCATAGAAAGAGTTAAACCTTTCACACATCATTAAAACTAAATTAGAATATATGTAGTATGAAGCAGAAGAAGAAGAACAAGTCAATGGGGGAGAACAGATCAAGGAGGTCAACGATGACGACAACAACAAAAACGGCGACAATAACAACGAAATTGTTGCCAAGAACGAAGCGAGAAATACTGAATGAATTACATCGAGCATCAATTAAGAATTTAAATGACGTAGAGTAATTGTGAAGGGCATCAACGACTTATGGCAAGCTGATTTAGTTGAAATGGGTGCATACAGCTCATCGAATAATGGGTTCCGCTATTTTCTAACTGTTATAGATTGTTTTTTAAAATATGCGTGGGGTGAAGCATTAAGAACAAAAAATGCTAAAGAAGTATCACAGGCAATGCAAAAAATATTCAAGTCTGGTCGTGCTGCACCAAAAAATGTACAAGCTGATAATGGAACTGAATTCTATACTACACATTTCAAGGCATTAATGCGCTGTTATGAAATCAACCACTACTCTACATTCAGTTCCCTAAAGGCATCAATTATTGAACATTTTAATAGAACACTGAAAGAACTCATGTGGCGTGAGTTCAGGTTTAATGGATCATATAAATGGATTCAAATATACAAGCAACTAATTGATGTATATAATAACCGAAAGCATAGAATCATACAAGAGAAGCCAATTAATGTAACCAAGGGTAATAAGGAAAAATTCTGATGACAGCATATAATCACATAAAAATATTTATAGATAAAAACTTGCGTCAAGGCGATCTTGTACGTATAAAGAAATACAAACATGAATTAGAAAACAGAAATTTTTAGAATTCGCAAAATTCAAAGAACGTAATCCAACTACATATTTACTCGATAACCTAAATGGAAACCCTATTGAAGGAGGATTTTATAAGCAACAGATGAAGAAAACACATTTCCCACTTACATATCTAGTGGAAAAAATTTTGAAACGAGAAGGGGATAGGGTGTTTGTGCGTTGGCTGGGTTTCCCCACCTCTCAAAATATTATAAATATATTCAAAGACGCACACGGTGCGTGCGCATTCACTTCTACCTCTAGCTTCCCTACCTCTAAAGATCGTTGCATACAAGTTAAACGAAATGCTATAAATATATTCAAACATGCATACGGTGCGTGCGCACTCACACCCGCATTATCTTCCCCACGTCTAAAGTTTGTTGCGTACAACATAAACGAAATTC
>JAEIGL010000307.1:0-12452 GCA_018903715.1 Zaprionus davidi | reverse complement strand
AGACAACACAATCAATGTGAACTAGTGAACACTGTCACGGTCGCCATGTAACGTTGTCGCTTGATAAAAGTGTTTATAGTTGTTTTTTGAGAGCAGAGCTTCTGCTCTGATTGAGGTTCTTTATTATAATGTTTAGTGTGTGCTGATGTTGGATTGGTACAATGGTACAATGCTTATATATCTATGTATTCTTCATTACATATATACATTTGGTCATTGGTCTTTTGGGTATTTGTATATTTGTATTTATTATAACAAAGTGTTACAATGTATTGACACTAAGTTACACCCAATCATTTACTATATTGGTAGGGTAGATCAAATTTAAAATTTACGTAGCACGTCTGAATTTCGACTTAACCTCAAAAAACTCGAAAAATTTTTGAAACCTCAAAAAATAATGGGGGTTCATGGTCGGGTCATGCAATTAATATTTCAATATGTTTTTTGACCTTCCGAATCCGAATACAATTTCAATACCAGCCTATTACGTCTAAATTTCTATCTAACCTAAATATTTTTTGAAGAACTTCCAAAATATTTAACTTTTTATACCATTGAAAATTGTCAAAAAAGGGTATACTAACTTTGTGAAAATGTATGTAACAGGCAGAAGGAGGCGTGGGAGACCCCATAAAGATATATATTCTTGCTCAGGATCACAAGCCGAGTCGATTGAGCCATGTCTGTCTGTCTGTCTGTGTGAACGCACAGATCTCAGTTATTAAAAAAGCTAGAGTTACCAAATTTGGCAGGAAGACTCCTGTGTACTATAAGCAGATCAAGTTTATTTCAAATGTTAGGTGCCACGCCCACCGCCCCCACAAATTAATAATTTAATTTTTGAACTCAATTTGTAAGCGCTGTATAAAAGATACAACTTTCTGAATGAAATATCTACGTAGTCTCCAAATTACAATCCGACCGGACAATAATCGCAGAAGTTATTCAAGAAAGTATGAGCATTGGCTTTATGCTTCAGTGCTTCTGTCAGCTAACAAGGGACACAAAGCATGTGCATATGCTCTCGTTTTAATATTGGATTAGGGTATATTCAAATTGAATATAAAAAGCTTTCTTTTTGAATATACCCCTTTTTGAGCGTTATTTTATCAGTATTCGGAATAGGTTCATACGCGTAATGACTTATTACTTCAAAATTGTATTTTAACTAATAAAAAACATAAATTAAATAAGTAATTACACATAATGGCACAAATGCAGTAATACATTTTCAAAAAAATTAAAAATTTTGGAAGTTTTTCAAAAATTTTTTTAGGTTAGATTGAAAATCAGACGTGAATGTCTGATTTTCACAATGGATTAGGATTCGGAAGGTCTAAAAACATATAGAAACATATATCGAATGACCCGATCATGACCCCCCATTATTTTCTGGGGTTTTAAACATTTTTCGAGTTTTTTGAGGTTAAGTCGAAACTCAGACGTGTTTCGTAAGTTATAACTTCGGATTCAGACTTAGAAGAACAAAATAAATTATCAAACATATATCGCATGCTCAGATCAGGATTCTATATCTATTGGGTGATATTTTAAGGTTTTTCAGTTTTGTGAGGTTATGTCGAAGTCCAGACACGATGGTGAAATACTGACCTCGGATTCGGATTCAGCGACGCAAAATACAAAACGGTCAATGTGGCTGCCATAAGCGCGGAGTCGGATCGCGAGTCCACCGGCACTTGTCGATCCATCTCCCTTACATTATTTTGATTATTAAAATGAAGTCCATTTTTGAGCACAATTTATTAATTTATATATTGTTTTTTTCATATATATACATATTTGTACGTACATTTAAACATTTTAAACTGTATTTATTTATATACCTATTCATTTAAATGAACTTTTATATTTATAAATATTTTCATATATGTAAGATTTAAGATGTATTTTAAATCATATAAGTTTTAAGAATAAGATAATTATATTTAGGTATTGGCGTTTTAGTGTTTGATTAGATAATTTAACAACTTAATATTTGTGCTGTTTTGTGCGGCTTCAACTTTCGACTTTATTCACAACTTTTTGCACTACTTGACGACTTCGTGTCTTGACTATAACCACTAAGCATCTAACATATAGAGTACTCAAACAGCGAAAAGTAGCGGTCGAGTGGTTTTGGTGGATTATGACCCCCGGCGAAATGTTATACGAAGTGTTATATGAGTGAGCATTTCAGTTCTCTTTGGTGAGCAATCCAGAAACAGCAAACAGCGGCATGAAGTCAGTCGCACAACGACAGCGGAACGATAAGCATGCGCGTACTTCTTTGCGCTGTGCGATCGTTTCCATGTGTGCGTGTATGTATGCACGGCCCGCGTATGAATGTATGCGTTGCTGGTGAAGTTTGGCAATAGGCAAATGCTTCGGCCAGCGCGCTGGCAGCCTGAAGTCAATTTTGTGTTTCGGCGTCGAGAGCCTAGAGACTGAGGCACAGGGCCGTAGTGAGGGTTTTACGGGCCCCTGTGCAATACTTATCAGGTACTCCTACTTAAATTACATTAATTAATAAATATATTTGTGTTTATCAAAGGAATTAAATTTTAGAAATATATCCGCATTAATAACATTTTTATGTTTGGTAACCGTGAGCCCCTGACTGTTGAGAGCCCTTGTTGTACCGCACACCCTGCACACTTTTAGCTACGGGCCTGGCCAGCGTGAAATTAACTGTGTGTTTCTTTTTGTCTTTGTCATCGAGAGCTAAGAGACCGAATTACAGTGAGTCAAAATGGTTATTTGGCGGCAATAATTTTAGCATCAGAAAACATGTGTATTTATGTTTAATTTTTGAGAACATGGATTGAAAATTCATAATTATATTATATTTTGTAGAGCAAAATTAGAATATAAAAAAAAGTTGTGACAATTATAATTTTTTTGTATATGAGTTTATGAGTTTACCTATACTGACAAAATTTATGAATTAAAATAAAAAATTCTGAATACATAAATATGTAATTACTAAATAAAATTATCCTCATAGAACAAGCCACATGTTTTCAAAAGTTTTAAAGTTTTCGCTGCAAGATAACCATTTTTGGCCACTGTGTCTGTCTCTAGGCTCTCGACGCTGAAACACAAAATTGACTTCAGGCTGCCAGCGCGCTGGCCGAAGCATTTGCCTATTGCCAAACTTCACTAGCAACGCATACATTCATACGCGGGCCGTTCATACATACACGCACACATGGAAACGATCGCACAGCGCAAAGAAGTACGCGCATACTTATCGTTTCGCTGTCGTTGTGTGACTGACTTCATGCCGCTGTTTCTGGATTGCTCACCAAAGAGAACTGAAATGCTCACTCATATAACACTTCGTATAACATTTCGCCGGGGGGTCATAATCCACCAAAACCACTCGACCGCTACTTTTCGCTGTTTGAGTACTCTATATGTTAGATGCTTAGTGCTATAACTATCGATTATTGTGTTTTAGAAAGGGCTGTCCACTCGATCGAAAAATCGCCAAAGCTTCATATAATCAACACTGGTTGAAGACTGAATTGGACCTTGGAAGTCAACAACTTTTTTAGCATCATTTTTCCCATTTCGCTTAAGCTTGATTACTTCGGATGGACCAATGTATTTGTTGCCCAACTTGCTGCTATTGACAAACTGAGTAACTTTGATGGCGACCAAGTCTGACAATTGGTAACAATGATGTCCTCTGCGTCTTCTATCATAGTTTTGTTTATAGGTTTCTTGTGCCTTACCAATTTGAACTTTCGCTTGCATTCTCATTTGATTACGTTCATCTTGTAGGCCAGCCAACAATTCGTCTTGTAGAATTTCGATCAGATCAGTTTCATTTTCATTTCGCATTTTGACACCAAACATAATTTCGAATGGTGTGAAATTAGTTGATGAGTGAACATGCGCATTGATCGCTTTTTGCACCTTCGACGTGTATTTGTACCATTTAGATGGTTCAGCTGCTGACATTTTTGCCAATACTGACAGTATGTCTCTATTTGTTCATTTCCTCTCGGGATTCCAGTGGTTGTTTCTATATGGTATATATTGTGATCAGCACAGAACTCCTTGAATTGTTTCGAAGTAAAAGCTGCACCTTTGTCGCTGATAATACGTTGTGGGTTTCCGAATATCGTTATCCATGAACTCATATGTTTTATTACTTCTGCAAAATCAGTAGACTTTGTGGGATATAACCAAGTAAATTTTGAAAAACCATCCACAGCTGGTAGTATATATTTATATTTATATATCAACGTGAATTGTAGTCAGCGGCTTGTCACCCTTATCTATGCAATGTAAATAATCTTCCTGCTTGCCAACTTTTTATTACGAGTTATACACTCTATGCAGTTTGATATCAATTCTCCAACTTTTTTCTCCAAATGGGGAATGAAGTAATTCTGCCTAATCGCATGTATTGTTTTCTGTGCTCCCATATGACCAAAATTGTGTGCACTTCTGATTATTTCTTTCTCCAGTCTTTTCGGAACAGCTAACAGATCAGTTCCGTTTATTTGTTAGAACAATAATTGATTCTTCATTTTTAAATCAGCATACGGTTTTTCTTTAAGAATTTCTGCAACTGCTGCTAAGTGTTCGTTTTTGCGTTGAGCCCTTAACAGTTGCGTTTGTATCTTTGATGTAATTCTCATAATTGGAAGTCTACTAAGACTGTCCACATGCTTCATTCTATTTCCAGCGCGGTGCTCGATGGTGTAAGAAAAATCTTGCAGGTACATTAACCACTGTACCACTTCTCTGGGAACATCTTTTTTAACTGCGGTCATTTTAAAAGCTGCACAATCAGTTACTAAGGTGAACTGAATACCCATTAAATAATGACGAAGCTTTCTGGTTGCTAAATATGCTGCTTTTACTTCGAGAAAATAACTGTGCATCTTTTCTTCTTGTGGAGTTGTCTTTTTACTGTAATAAATTACAGGGTGCCACTTGTTGTCATGCTGCTGAAATAGACTTGCTCCAAAGCCATCTTTTGATGCGCCAACGTGCAACTAAGTCTTAGCATTTTGTTTGCAACTGAGTCTTAGCATTTTGTTTGTAAATTTTGAGTTATTGTTAAACATTCCTTTTGTTTATCAGCAGCTTGTATTTGAATTCCCTCTATTTTAAACTCTGCATCTTTTCTTAATAACTGCGTCAACGGTCTTGCTATTAGAGAATATTCCTTAATGAACTTACGAAAGTAACCCGTTAGACCAAGGAACCTCTTATGTTCATCGGTAATGGAAAGTTTTTAACGGCTTTGATTTGTATCGAACAAATACTTCTTTTGTTACGAACGCACTATATTTCTTACTTGTCTCCTCAATCTCAACGTGGAAAATACCATTTTTTAAATCCAAAACAGAGAAATATTTGGCATTTTGTATTCTTTCTAGAACTTCTTCAACGACTGGGATTAGAAATCTGTCTTTGAGAAATAGCGAGTTCAATTTACGGAAATCAACGCACAATCTGTAAGAGCCATCTTTCTTCTTTGCCAACACGACTTTACTTGCAACATTGGAAGTAGATTCTCTTATAATTCCAGTGGTTAACCATTCTTTAACTTGTTATCGGATAAATTCGCGTTCTGGAAATGATAATCTGCTTGGAATTTCACGAAAAGCTACTAGCATATTGTCAACGTTTGGATTTATGCTCAGCTTTATTGGACATTTAGCAATGTTATCCTTCGGCTTGTAATAATTGAATAACTGCTTTATTGGTTCCTTATATTTTGGTTCAAAATCAACTTCAAAACTATCGACTACATTCACCATATTGATAACGTTCACGGCAGCATATTCGTTATCAGCGTTTACTTGTTCTTTTTAAAATGAATGGCATCCAACTTTATTGTGCATTTTGTAAGGTAGTGTCTCGGGCTGAGGTGAGCTCAATCGCGCCAGAGCCCCTTTACAGGAAAATTTGTAAATAGCTGAGACCCGAGACGTAACGAAAGAAGGTGGCCTACTGAGATGGGGGTCATTTAGAGGTGAACATTTGCTGTTTTCCCAGACGGCGTGGCCGGCTGGACCCGCCACGTACGACGTGCATGGCTTTGCCGGTGATAGCGTGCAGAAGCTGTTGACGTGCAACTAGTGGCCGCCTCCGCTTCTCGGTTGACCTCGGAGCCGGGTATCGACCATCAGCTACCGAGATCACCGACTTGCGGCTGTTCCAGGGATTCCACTGTATGCGCTGGGTATTGACCTTCTGGCGCACCAGCGGAACTCTGGAGCAGTTGGACCACGCAGTCGCACGTCTTCGCCTCTACACGCGCACACACACACACTGCCACGCACGACGTGCGTTTCGCTATGCCGGTGATAGCGTGCAAAAGCTGTCGACATGCAACTAGTGACCGCCTTCGCTGCTCGGTTGACCTCGGAGCCGGGTATCGACCAACAACTACCGAGATCACCGACTTGCGGCTGTTCCAGAGATTCCACTGTATGCGCTGGGTATTTACCTTCTGGCGCACCAGCGGAACTCTGGAACAGTTGGATCACACAGTCACACGGCTTTGCCTCTGCACGCACACACACACACACGCACGCGTACGCCCGCTCGCGGCAGTCACATCCCTTTTTCCCACTGCATGCAACACGATCTTGTTTTATCTTTGTTTACTTTTATTTTTATTTTCTTCATTATTTTCCTAAACTTGCCCTACCTACGCACTGCCTATTACGTCGGCCAACAAGTGGCTCGCTCACCTTGGTCCACGCGTCCTTAATGATCTTCCGATTGTCCTCCTTGCAGGATTTTGTCCAGAGCACTTTACAATTGTTATTCTGTTCGCGACTTTTTCGCCCGTCAAATTCTAGCGTCACCACTTCATTAATTATTGGCCACGCGCCAAAAATTATCCAGCCTCCAGACGCCGGCGTTAGATGTTAGGCAGCGCAGTCGCAGAGCTTAAGCCGACCACACACTTTGCGGCGACGCAAGTGCATCGTGGCCTCCTCCCTTCTCCGCTACCCGCTGCTGTCCTGGCTCTCGTGCGTTCGGCTCGGGTTCCGCTGCAGCTGCAATGCTCTCTTGATGTTCGGCTACGGCTGTTGCGCTCTTTCGGCTGGTGCTCTGCTGCGGTTGCAGCGCCCTTTCCTTGCAGGTGTTCTGTCGCGTTGTTCTGCTCCGCTCTCTCTGCCTACGTTCTGCTGCGTTCCCTCTGTTGGTGTGCTGCGCTCTCTCTCGGCTTGGTTCTGCCGCGCTCTCTCTGCATGGTGATGTTCTGCCGCCCTCGCTCTGCCGGTGTTCTGCTGCGCTCGTTGCTATGCTCGTTCTGCTGTTCTCTCTCTGGCTCGGTTCTGCCGCGCTCTCTCTGCATGATGATGTTCTGCCGCCCTCGCTCTGCCGGTGTTCTGCTGCGCTCGTTGCTGTGCTTGTGCTGCTGCTCTCTCTCGGCTGTATTCTGTCGGCGGGCTACTGTACTCGTTCTGCTGGTGTTCTGTTGCTCTCTCTGCTGGCGTTCTGCTGTTTCGAGCCTATACCCTGTAGCCCTATTCTCTGCGGTCGTTCCGATTAGTCCGTAACTTAAACACAGCTTTAAACTTAAAAATTTCCTTCATTGGAATATAATACTTACATCTAAGAGAATAGTCAAATTAACCTATAACTACATACTAAAGAATAAGACAATATATATAAAAGAGTCAAATTAAATCTAAAAATATATACAAAAAATGTGGGGGCTCTTTTGGCTCCTCACAATTTTTTTTAGAAAATCATAACCAACTATAACGAGGAATGTGTGATCAACTTTTATTTGTTCAGCAAATTCACCAAGCACAGGGGTAGCAACATTACTCAAACCGAAAAGTTTAATATAGTTATTTTGCACCTTATGTTTAATAAATTTCTTGTCATACTTATCTTTTCACATAAGTGACACATCAGAAACTGTATCTTTTAAACACAATTCATTTTTTTCATCGATCTACATTTCTTTGACGCGATTGTCTTTTACGACGACAATAACTGTTTGTTTTACACCTGCACATTGTTTTGAAATGTGACCAACACCATTACACTTAAAGCATTTTGTCTGTTCTTTGCATTTTGCTTTCTTATGTTCATTCGATCCACAATTAAAGCACTGTTGTTGTTGTTTTTGGCTTCTTTGTTTTTGCTGCTTTTCTCCCTCTTTGTCTTTTTTAGGCCATGGATTTTAAAAAAATTCATGGTCTATTGTGTTTTTCGGAACGGAAATGTGCGTAACAGGCAGAAGGAGGCATCTCCGACCACATAAACTATATATAATATATTCTGAATCAGTATCAGTAGCCGAGTCGATTGAGCCATGTCTGTCTGTCCGTCTGACCGTCTGTCCGTCTGTCTGTCTGTATGAACACCTGGATCTCAGAAACTATAAGAGCTAGAGTCATCAAATTTTGTGACAACATACGTATATATTGCAGTGTCTCAAAGTTTTTTTTAAAATTTGGACACGCCCCTTCCCGCCTCTGAAAATCAGTAATAACTATTTAAAAACTACAATATTAACTCAACAACCAAAGTTGTATATCTTACATGACAAATACCTTGCCACGGGCGTTATGTGAAAATTTCATTTAAATCGGACTATAAATAAGTGAGATATGATACGAATTAAACTCACTTTGAACATATATACTTAAGCATACCTAATTTACGCAAGCATACCGAAGTTCAAATCTAGCGTCAGACACACGTCATTTTATTAAACTTTTTATTTGCATTGTATGGTAACAGAATTGGTTCACAATGCAGCTTTGCCGATGGGCCAAGGAGTGAGGCAATGGCCGAGTGGTTAGCGGACGGCTGCGAGAGAGTGCGTGTGTTCAACTCCCGGTTGAGGCGGGTGCGAATTTTCATTTATTACTTATTTCTTATTTTATTTTGTTTATTTTATTCTAATAAACTAAAAGAAAAGTTACAGTCAGACAAATTAAATTATTTAATTAAATTTCAATAATAATATGATAATCCATGGCCTTGTACAGTCAGCACCTGACTGTAGCGTTAGTATTTTTATACCCTTCGACCATTGAAAATGGTCAAAAAAGGGTATACTAACTTTGTGCAAATGTATGTAACAGGCATAAGGAGGCGTGGGAGACCCCATAAAGTATATATATTCTTGCTCAGGATCACAAGCCGAGTCGATTGAGCCATGTCTGTCTGTCTGTCCGTCTGTCCGTCTGTCCGTCTGTCTGTGTGAACGCACAGATCTCAGCTATTATAAAAGCTAGAGTTACCAAACTTGGCAGGAAGACTCCTGTGTACTATAAGGAGATGAAGTTTATTTCAAATGTTAGGTGCCACGCCCACCGCCCCCACAAATCAATAATTTAACTTAATTTGTAAGCGCTGTATATAAGATACAACTTTCTGACTTTAACATATACTAAGCTAAATGAAATATCTACGTAGTCCCCAAATTACAATCCAATCGAACAATAAACACAGAAGTTATTTAAGAAAGTATGAGCATAAGACCAAGTGCTTCTGTCAGCTAACAAGGGAGACAGGCGAGCGCGAAGCGCGAGCGCCATCTGTCGGGATTCATTTCAAAGCATGTGCATATGCATATGTGTATGAATTTAACAAATTAAACTACACGGGAACATAGGTCGAAGGGTATCCCACTGTCGTGTTTTGCGCGACTGTTGCTCTCGTTTATACTTTTTTTTTGTCAACTTTCAGCACTAGTTCATATCGACTTAACAATTCTTTAAACGATCACGCACTGTACAATGGATATTTTAAATCATCTCTTACTTCGAGACCATCTACAATGTAACTTATTATTGATTTGTCTTCAATTTGTCCAAGAGCTGCTATATTACGCATTTGAATTATATATTCATGAACATTTTCTGATCCGCGTTATTTACGATTTTGGAACATTTTGTGTATTTCTGCACTGCTCAGTTGTGTATCAAATTAATCAATTAACGATGTACATAAAGATTCGTAATTTGTCACAGTAATTGTCTCAAGAAATAGTTTTGCTGTTCCTATCATTTTATTACGCGCGTTTACAAATTTTTGTTTCTCCTTAGTTCATATGCTTCTGAATTTTCGTTAAAATTATTTTTTAACATTGAATTAATATTATTTATTATATATATTCTCGCCTGCACACACACACAATTATTAACAAATTAAATGAACTGGAAATTTGTAGTACATGCGATTATATTTAAATTTTTTTACACTTCGCCTCTGTTGAGTATACCCTATAAAAAAGTAAATTCACTTAAAATGAAAGAAGAAAGAGATGTTGGTGGGCATTACATGCGGTCGAGGGGGCCTCTGATGCAGACGGTGCATTTGGTCCTCAGATGGCGTTGGGAATAGGGGGACTCTTCCGCACACCAAACAGGATCGCCAAAATCCAGAACCAACTACACACACAGCTTCCGTCAGATAACGTAGAACCAGAATCATTCAGCGACACACACTTACCGGCAATTTTTAAACGCGCAAATCGGCAGGATTTGAAGGATCATCTGCGTCAGAGCAATATCGACCTAATGAAAATTGTGAACGACACCATCAGGCCATTGATCGCCGCGCAGGCGCCAGTTGAGAGACCTGCAGACCGGGATCCGATATGGGATATGCCCAGCATGCCCAGAGAGGAAGCGCAAATCCTCAAGGAGCCATTCCCAAGTCCCAAGTCCAACATCAATTGGCAAGAGGCAGCAGCAGCCCGGAACCGTGGCCGATATACACAGATAGGTAATGAGAGCGCCCACAGAAAGTTTCGCCAAATGACCATCCAGCGGCAGACTATCCACTCGGCGAGATCAGATATGCGAATGTTCCGCATCCGTTTTCCTACGCCAGAGTGGAGCGATGGGGATTATCTTTCAACGCGGAGGACACATAGAACTCCGTAGAAGACTTCATCTTCCGTTTGGAGTTCCTCCAGAGGCAATATCGGTGTCCATGGGCGGAAATCCTGCGCACTTTCCACATTCTGCTTACCGGTAGGGCAATCAACAATCACCAGCTGGATACAGTTGCTTCAGGCTTTGTTTGATCGATTTCGCAGCCACCAAACGGAGCATTACCGGATGCACGAGCTCTTGCAACGGAAACAGCAGGAGAGAGCGTAGAGGATTACATCTACCACTTAGCGTCGAGACTCAACAAGCCCATGGTGAAGAGACACTTAGTTAAAATAATAAAAATAGGTTTCAGAGAGTGTCGCACGCCATGTATACGCGATGGATATATTTACCGTGGACGATGAGGCAGCCTAGGTGGAACACAGTTTCGTACGTCGAGGACGGACTCCTTATGCGCAACAGCCAGCGCCTTTCGTCAATTTCAGGCCTCGTGTCCACGAGGTGATTGTCCAAAATGCTCGAAAACCGCAAATCCAGAACGTGGAAGAGCTGCGCAAGTGGCAGCCGAAGGCTCCAGATCGGCCGGTGTGCTGGAATTGTGGCGTGACAGGCCACATTTTCCGAGACTGCGAATCGGTAACACGAAAGCAGTTTTGCTACCGATGCGGCAAGCCAGGGATGGTGACGGGAAACGGAAGCCCGGGTGTCGCCAGAACGTTAGACACACGCCCGTACAAGAACCCCATGAATTCATTAATTTTTAAAGAAACCTGTAAATACAAGAAAGGTAAAAGTTGATAAGGATACACATTGGAGGATAAGTACGATGATACCGTTGGAGGAGCGGATGCGAAGATACCTGGAGACCAGAAGCAGAATATTTAGCCAACATTAACTGGCAGGCATGCGGCTCGTATCGCACAAGGTGAAAAAAGTGAGAGGGTGTTTCTGGCAACGACGGACAAAACGCAGGGACGTGAACAGCATCGACGTACCGATGACCAGCTACCTCTCCGAAGTACGCACCGCCGCAGGAGAGGAGTGCTCCATAATTGGCCATCGCGTATACATGGCGTGCGACACTCTCTGAAACCTATTTTTATTATTTTAACTAAGTGTCTCTTCGCCATGGGCTTGCTGAGTCTCGACGCTAAGTGGTAGATGTAATCCTCTACGCTCTCTCCTGCTGTTCCCGTTGCAAGAGCTCGTGCATGCGGTCATATTCCGTTTGGTGGCTGCAAAATCGATCAAGCAAAGCCTGAAGCAACTGTATCCAGCTAGTGATTGTTGATTGCCCTACCGGTAAGCAGAATGTGGAAAGTGCGCAGGATTTCCGCCCATGGACACCGATATTGCCTCTGGAGGAACTCCAAACGGAAGATGAAGTCTTCTACGGAGTTCTATGTGTCCTCCGCGTTGAAAGATAATCCCCGCCGCTCCACTCTGGCGTAGGAAATCGGATGCGGAACATTCGCATATCCGATCTCGCCGAGTGGATAGTCTGCCGCTGGATGGTCATTTGGCGAAACTTTCTGTGGGCGCTCTCGTTACCTATCTGTGTATCTCGGCCACGGTTCCGGGCTGCTGCTGCCTCTTGCCAAT